>CM035410.1:207465221-207467721 GCA_020310875.1 Ceratopteris richardii
TTAATAGCTTTGCCTGTGAAACATGCCATTATCCCTCACATTCACTCTTGTAAGACAGAAAGGATGCTTGGGATACAGTAACAACTTTATATGAGGAAAGAAATGAGAATTGTGTTGCTTACCTCTTAAAATAGTTAGAGAGTGATCATATGAATGAAGGAGATTCCATGGATAGTTTTTTGACAAAGACCAAAGTTTGAAGGAGCTATTGATTTCTGTTGATGAAGTCTTACTAGATAGTTCACTTGTGCAGATTGATCTTAACGGTCTTCCCGATTCATATCAGATTTTTTCTTCTACTCTTTGATTGATGATAAAAGGAAATCCAAATGCCTTAAGATTTGAGGAGTTAGTCTTTGTTTTGTTGGAGAAAGTTCAGTCCGAGAAGAACATATCAAATATGCGAGTTGCAGATCAAGTTTTCCTAGCTAGTAAGAAGGACAAAGGTAAATGGAGCTCATCTACTAGTAAGCATAAATGTGCTAATGTTGCACAGTCGAAGAAGGAAGGAAAAGATGAGAAGAAAATAGAAAAGCAAAAATAGTTTTGCAAATAGAAAATAGGCTGCCACAGAGGCAAAGAAGAAAGAGGTTGGACTGGTTGTTGCAGAGGCTTCTACACTTAAAATAAAGTATACTAATCTTGTTCAGAATGAAGAATAGGCATTCACTATAGTTTGCAACTATGGACCATCTACTCATGAGTAATGTATGTCTGCAGTAGACTCCGATGTTTAGTACTTTGATAATGGGGAAACCACACATATTATCTCGTAGCAGAGTTTCTTCAGTTCACTTGATCGTGCCCTCTATGGGGAATACTATCACATGCACTAACAACTCATCTTATCTTGTCATAGGAGTTGGAAAGATCATTTAGACTACTACTGATGGTAGTTCTTTCACATTGTCAGATGCTTTGTATCTGCAAGGGATCAAGAAAAATATGTTTCAGTTTCAACCTTAGCCAAGATTGGCTTGGTTGTCAAATTTGTTGATGACACGTGTAGCCCAAGATCTCTCAATTGGTGATGTTATTATTACTTCTTATATTTTATGTCTTCTCTTATATAATCACATAGACTATGCAAAATCCATGAATGATTTAACATGTGTAGTTCAAGATTCACATGCTATCTCAGATGCAAAGCTTTGGCATGCACACTTTGGCCATCTGAATTCGCTAGTTTGTTATGCCTACAAAAATATGAACTGGTAATTCTCTACCTAAACTTGAGGTGCCTTGTAAACATATTTGTGTAACCATGTATATATATATGTGAAGCAAGTGTCTGTAGGACAAATCATATCCACTGAACTATGACAACAAAAAATAGCAAGTGCTTGATGGTTTTTGCATATAAAATTCACAATGCTCTTTGTATCACTTACTAATGGTACAAGCCAAGACTATTTTCCTATATCTTCAAAAAGAAGATCAAGGCAATGTGCGGCACATCGAGGCTAGACAGTACTAGGAAACTCTTTCTCTACCATTTCCTCCATGCTTTTGCAATTGGAGGCATTTTGTGTGATAAATTGTACCACATTCTCAACCCGAATCTCAAGGATAGCGATCTTTATGTGCTCAAAAAACAAATTCCCCAGTGATGCGGACCCCTACATAACTAGCATCAATGGCTCATAGAAAATATGTGCCAAGATAACTAGGCACCAATATATTGATGATGAGGCATCTCTTAGTGTCACTCCATCCATCAGATATAATAGAGTAACCATAGATCTTCCAACCCAATCTAATTGGCTCTAGTTGTACTTCTATCCGGTCCTTCTCTTCATGTAACATGAGTCCAAAAAGTCTATTATATTCCACCCCATGCCAACCATCACAAGGATCTACCTAGGCTATTGTTTTTACCATTCTTCTCCAAGCATCTATCCTCACTACATTGAACAACAATTTGCATTGAAGAATGCATCATTCAATCTCTATTTCACCAACCTTTTTCCATTGCTTTTGCAAAGCAAAGGAAAACATAGAAGAATGTAAGCTCACTTGCCTAGGACTTTATGTAAGAGAAGGATGACAAGAAGGGAATGTGGACACATCCTCCATCTCGTTGAGAGACTGTAAGAGCTCTTTGAGTTGCTTGACTAGGAGAAGGGTCCACATCATCCATGAGCTCAACGTATGTGGCTGCCATCTCACGACAATGTGCTTCCTTTCCTTGTTCAACAAGAGGATGCTCCTTTTTTATATCCTCTTCTATTTCAAGAGGCACCTTCTCACATGCAAAGATGCCTCTTCCTACACCAAATACATGACTTATAAGGCATGTTGTGCTAGTGGAAAAATTCCTACCACAATATTTGCATGTCCATCTCCATGTACTGGACCCAGATGCACTTGAACAACTAACCAAAGCATGGCTAACAGTGTGTGCATCTCAAATATTGGACAGAGCATGAGGCATGATGGCTAAGAAAGGTGGACACTTGATATTCAAATTCGAAAGGATAAAAATGGACTCACAATTTAA